>PVKU01000001.1:0-11723 GCA_004027475.1 Anoura caudifer
GTGCTGTGTGTCGCTGATGTTTGAAAAAGCATGGAAAGACTGGGTGGGTTTGCAAAGAAAATGTGGATCAGCATGTTCCTTTTGATGTAGTGACAAATATTGGGGTAATTCTTCAAAGAGTGACAGAGACATCCTGGGTCATTGGGACTGAACAAATGACCTTGCAGGGGAAAGTGAAAGTCAGACCAGAGCCTGTCCCGTTACACATGCAAGGCAGCTGTTTGTGCAGCTGCGCCACATCGCGCACAGGGCAGCTGTTCATGTACACCGTGCAGCACCGTGCACAGGGCAGCTATTCATGTGCACTGTGCAGCACCACACACAGGGCAGCTGTTCATGTACACCGTGCAGCACCGTGCACAGGGCAGCTATTCATGTGCACCGTGCAGCATCACACACAGGGCAGCTGTTTGCTGTTCATGTACACCGCACAGCACCGCATACAGGGCAGCTGTTCATGTATACTGTGCAGCATCACACACAGGGCAGCTGTTTGCTGTTCATGTACACCGCACAGCACCGCATACAGGGCAGCTGTTCATGTACACCGCGCAGCACCACGCACAGGGCAGCTGTTCATGTATACTGTGCAGCACCGCACACAGGGCAGCTGTTCATGTACACTGTGCAGCATCACACACAGGGCAGCTGTTTGCTGTTCATGTACACTGCGCAGCACCGCATACAGGGCAGCTGTTCATGTACACCACTCAGCACCGCGCACAGGGCAGCTGTTCATTTTTCGGTACTGATTCTAGATACAAGTTTTTCTTGTTTTATCTTTGCATTTGAGGTTAAAGGAGATTTGACCTGTTACCAGATGTCACCATTCTATTAAATGAAACCAATCTGAATTATTCTTAGTTTTTTTCAGTGACATATAAAATATACAGTGAACACCAACCAAGGGGTTTCTAGTTTGTGAGGGAGGTGGGGAAGCAGATATTCAATGCTATGGCAGCAAGTATAGCTGGGAGTCCAAGAAGACATGCCTAAGCTCTCACATAAAACCCAGTGAAGGATCCCACATTTAAGTTAAACATTCATTACATTCTTAGCACGTTCTGTGCTGCCGGACCCTGTGCAGACTGTCTTGGTAAGAAGAACCTCCCAGATCGCTCATCAAAGAGTCCCACTTAGGAACCTGGTTCTTACTGAAAACCTCCAGGCCATGGCCGGGCAGCAGACCCCCAGGGATCCCTGTAATGGTGACAGGACCATGGGTCCGATTGCCTGATGTTTTCACTAACAGCTTTTTATCCCGCAAATGAACCTGAACACATGTGGTTGTTATGGTTAAGAGCCGAGCATTAGTTAGCTGACGTCTGTCCCCGAGAATAATTAGCAAATGCTTAGGGTAATGTCCACTTGTACCTGTAACGGAAAACTAAGTGGCAGTTAGTTCAAAAGTACTGTGTGATGGGTGACAGCACCGTGAGGAAGGGTGCTGACTGAGCTTGGTCGTGACCGTGTGCAAATTTCTGACGTTACTGGAAACTGACTGGGTTTTCATTTGCTCCGGAGCAGGAGCAGCCTGATCCAGGTTGAGCTTAATACTTAGGGTGGTAATTAATTAGCCTTGACAGCAAAACTAGAGGCGGTAGGTAGTCATTCATTCGTACTTTTTAAAAATTCTATGGTAAACACTGTGTTCTTCTTAACTGACATGTCTGTGTCATGTGGCTGTACCTTCCTGGTCAAGTCCCAGAACTGAGTAACTCTCGGTAATGATTTGCCGATGGCTGCTCCTCCCAATGTATTTGCTTAACAGTGGACTGCTGGTGATTGGAGAATCCTAGTCCTTCGGTTTTCACTTGTTTAACTTGGAAATATTTCGATGCATTATTAGTTCCCAGGGAGAAATGTTGTCATGAAACTGTGGGCCACTTATTTGCTGATGCTCCAGGAACATTCAGGCTGATGTCCGCTTGCATGCGAGGAATCAGACACGGGGAAAATCCCCAGCGAGAGCTGCCTGCACTGGGGGGTGGGTCTGGCCGAGCCGGGTTCTCTGTTGTCTGTGAGCAGGAGTTAAAAGTGTTTGAGGGAAGGTGAGAGGACTTAACAAAAGCACGCAGTCTGCAAATGACTGCTTCAATGTAAGAGATCTCAATGTTGGTTTAATATTATCTCCATGGGTACAGTTATTGAGGAAAGACTTCTCCAGAAGCTTCCCAAGCTGGTGCAATGTGCTAGCAGGCAGACTGTCCGCAACATTAGGTGGTGACGTGAATATTAGGCCAGGAGATAAGAATCTCTTCAGGACTCCTGTTTGAATGTCACTATTACTCAGCTATTTCTGATTCTTATGTCTTCATAGAGTAGGAGGGGTTTGATGAAGAAAACGTGTAGAAATAGGTGGATACATTCTCAGTGCGGCTACAAATACGTTTTGCAGGTTAAGCCGTTCTGCATAGTGTTTGTATCAAATGCCTTATTCTGACATTGCTTATGTCTAGATTTAAGTGCATACTTTCCTAGGGAAGCGCGTTATCTGATACTCATGTCTCCATGGGTGCCAGGCATTTAAATGCTCTGTTGCCAGTGCGGGAGAATGAAGCGCCCGAAGGCAGGGGAAATTGATATCTGGGATGAGCGGTGACAATAAGTCACGCCACGCTGTCTAGAAGAGTAGAAAGCATCCCGACCGATCCTTAAAATACTTGGCTGACAGCGCTATTCTGGGTGGCGGGAGAGACTGATTAAGCTTTTACTCTGAGGATGATTCCTCAGGCATACAGTGCGGTACACGCCATGAGACCTACGGTATTTCATAGGCGGTCTGCATCTCAGAAAACATTACAGTTATTGTAGGAGTATCGTTGATAGATTATGGCTCTCAGGGATCCTGGAGAATAAAACCGGAGCGTAACTCACGTTCTTTCCTGTGTGTTGTGCTGGCTTTTGTTGGAAGTCTTCTCGAGCAGTTAACTGAGCAAAAGGGAAGCGAAGCGAATAGGAGGGGGAGACCTCAGGAGCTTGCGCAGTTAAATACCCTGCTGAGATCCTGGGCCATTCAGCAGCTTAGCACTGGGCCGCGTCCTTCGGTGGGAGTGCAGGAGCAGTGTGGGAGCTGGCCTTGCTGTCTACCTGGAGGTGCAGCATCCAGGGGCAGGTGCGGCCAGGGGGCAGCGGGGCCGGGGAGTGTGCCATGATGTGCGTGCCCAACGGACGACTAGAAAGGACAGAGAAAGGGGACAAGTGTCTGGATTGATCAGGGAGGGTTGAGGAAGGGACCTGAGCTGAGCGTTGGAGACAAGGAGCTTCAGGTTAGGAGAGGAAAGGTGAAGGAGCAACATTGCAGAAGGAGCAGAAATTTTGAGTTGAAAATGAAGCTAAGGGCCTCAGGGCGTCTTAGGAAACTGGCCTGGATGAAAAGAATTTGTATGGGACTGTGACAAGAGATTGGTCAGAAAAAGCAGGACATGGCCAGCCCGTGACTTGTCACAGAATTCAGGTGAAGAGTTTGGATTTCATAATTTAGGATAAGGAACGCTGCATCTGTGTTTACTGTGAGCAGCTGAGAAGCAGTACTTAGCATAGGATGGAAGAAGGTCAAAGGCTAGAACTCCAGCTGGGAGGCCATGCGCTGAGTTTGCAAGGATAATTTGCAAAGAAAACACAGAAGACATTTTTGAAAAGGTCAGAAATGAGGGACATTGAACTAGATTTCAGTCTAGCTCAATTTATGGGAGGAAGTTGCATTTCAGGACAAGCTTGGTTTCGACAAGTTAAATCATTGGTAGTGGCTGAGCCTCACAGCAGGGTCGTGAGGACATTGGAACTCACGGACTGGAATACAGGTGAGGGGGCAAAGGCCTGTCCGAAATCTGTTCCATCTTTTGGGGGGAAGTTCGGTTTGGAGTTAAGCCAGGGCCTGACCACGGGAAACTAACTGCCATTTAGTTAAGATGATAATATTTTAGACAAGATTTAAGAAGATTCCAATGGTAGCCACCTGACGTGGATGCCAACGCCCTTGTCGTTCAGGCCAGCGCACTGAAGCAGGTGTCTGCAACGGAGGTTCAAGTCCTTTGCTGAAGCATGGCCCATCTCACTTCAGGAGCGTTAGGTACTGCGAGGGTACAGGCAGGTGATCCATGTGCTGTATCTCCCTATCGCTGAGATTGTTTAAATCACATTTTAATTGTGCTTTTATTGATTTCTTATTTCTTCCTTCAGCTAGCTTATCTCTTGTTGCATTTCAGACTCTTGGTTTAAATCACCTTGGTTAGAAATTAGAAGAGCAGTACAATCTTCTTTCATTACTTTGTGGATAAAATAGTCCCAGAAGGAGAGGATGGACACTTAGAAGGTAGTTTGAAGAGGAAATTCCTGTACCTGCCAGAGCAGTGTGTGGAGGGGCTCTGCTGTAAGTTCTCAGATACGGGGCAGGAAGGAGTCCTGTCAGCAGATTCTCTGCTGGTAATGAAGTTCGGTGGGTGCCATTTCCCTCATGAAGGTAGAGGTGGTACCCTCTCCTCTCTCTGAGAGTGGGTGTATCATGACCTCGGGGAAAGGGAAAGGCGCCAGCCATCTTGTATGGCAGGACACAGACCGGACAGGTTGTGCGTTGGCTGTAGTAGCACGGACCACGGCATTTTACGGTAGAACAATGCACTATGGACGTGCGATGGATCGGAAGAGAATCTGATTATCAACGGGGACACACTTCAGAGGAGGTTAAAGGAAGCACGCGAGGCTTCCCAGGAAGAGTGTTGTGGATGCGTCAGTGCCACCTGAGGTCTCCAAGGTCCATGTCCAAGTTCAAGGGAGCCGCCCCCGCCATCGCTTGGCCAGCGAGCTTGGTGGTCTCTGGGAGTCCCCTTAATGAGCTCCTGCCATTCTGAAGTGTCCCTGGAACCTCTTCCTGACAGGCGTGCTGACTTGGGCAGAACTTGGCGGCTCTCAAGTCAAGCAGTGACCTGAAAAGACGCAGACTAGATTAGATTCCACGGACTTCTTCGAGCTTTCCTCACCTTCCCCTCAGTTTTGGTCATAGAAGCCTTTTTGTTACGGTGTCGATTGGGTCTAGGCGCAAGGACCAGAACCCCCCGAGCCATTGGCTTACACAGGAGAGACATTTATGTCTCCTTCCTGCGAAAGCCTTTCAGCGGTCAGGCCAGGGCTGCGGGGAACAGCAGGTCCCCTCGAGTCTGCAGTGACCCAGGCTCGCCCACGCTCACGCTAACCCACCCTCGCGGCGAGGCCGTCCTCCTCGAGAACCCAGGTGGCAGCTCTCACGTCCTAGACGGTGGGCCGGGGCAAAGAACACAAGCGGGGGGGGGGGGGGGGCGGGGCAAGGGCGTGTGCCTGCTGCCCTGCAGGAAAGGTACCAGAGGCTGCCTTTGACACTTTCGCTTCCAGCCCAGCGGCAAGAACTTGGCCTTGCTTCTGGGTGGACAGAACCCAGCTAAATAATCCTCTGCACAGATGAAGGGGAACATGAATTGGGAGAAAGTTTATAACCATGCCTCCGCTTCCCATTGCAATGGGGCCATGGTATCAGTGGGTTAGACTTCTGTAACTGCCGCTGGAGGCACCTGAAGCCGAGTGGTGGGTGCAGAGCCGTGGAGGCACCAGGCCCCGGCATCACACCGCCTGGGCACGACTCTCAGACGTAAAGGCGGAAGAGTGTGAGTGCCTTCCTCTTTGAGCTGTTGTGACAAATCAATGAAATGCTGAGCGTAAGACACTGGAACATGCCGTTGAACACTTCCGAACCATTTGATAAATGTTAGCTCTTCTGAAATGTAGAGTGAAAAGCTTTCAAGCATCCAAGTGCATTTAACTTTTCTCTACATCCCTACAGTTTGGGGGACAGGCTTGCTTTCTCTTCCAGACATGACGAGGTTCAAAGTGGTTTGTGTTTCATTTCCGGGAGTCAGCTGGCCTGTGCATGCGAGGCTGGGGTGGGGATGTATCCTCCCAGATCGGTGCGGATGCCTGATTTTCTTGAATTTGCCACGGGCCACACGTTTTGTTGACACCACCCTGCAGGCTCCTCTCTTACTTCTTTGCATCAGTTTTGAGGTGAAGCACATTTAACACGGAGTGTGCAGTGCCCCCTTCCCACTGATGTAACACGGCGGGGACTGCGCGCCGCCTCCAAGAGACGGCCATCCTTGGGTGGAAGTGTTCAAGGTGGCAACGTGGAGTGAGACGCTGTGTCCACCTGCCAAGGGGTGGCCGGCCCCGGACCGCAGCACGAACGTCAGTCGGATGTGGAAGCCTGCTTGCTCCTCGCTTAGAAACGGTGACGGGAGCGAAGCGAGTGAAAGCGAGGCTCGGCGGCCCAGCTTTGATGTGACCGTTGTCTTCTGGTTGCAGGCAGCAGTGTAGCTGCGTTGAGATGCTTTTTGCTGATGCCTAAATGCTGTTTTGCTTCTCTCTCTCTCTCTTTCCCGAAGCCCCTTCTTTGTTCTGTGGGTTTTCTCTTGTCGATCCTCCAGAGTACAGCTTTGTCCCTCCCTGCTCCACTCCTTTCTGGTCAGGTACTGCTTCACTGCTTCTGTGTGTCTTTTTAACTTGCTTCTGTTTGCAAAAAAAAAAAAAAAAAAAAATCTGTCCTTCTCCGTATGGCTTCTCATGTAGATATGTCTTCTCACGAACAGTCCCTAGAGTCACATTCGCACCATGTACCCTCGTCTCCTCTGTCACAGAATCACTGTTCGTCATGACATTTCACTGCTCCGGTTTCTGTGTGTGCGCCTGTGACATGTTCCAGCAAGACGGTTTCTATTCCATCTGTGGGAAAGGCAGGGAAGGGAAGGGGGCCGAGCATAGAGGGGAGGGCGTAAGATACCCTGCAAGATCATTAGTTTCCTTCCGGATCAGACATTTTGGTTGAGAACAGCCAGTGTCTGGGTATATCCACCAAGAACATAATTAGAACCCAAGTCCCAACTTGATCTGCGCACATGAGTAGAATTCGGTACCGATTGCTTCGAAGGACAACTGGGCCCTTCGTTTATTCCCACGGGCGTTTTGGTTTTGATTTCTGTCATTAGCTGGAGAACTTGGTGGTGGTTCAGGTGACCTGTAGGAGAGTATATTACAGCTAAAGTATGTTTCCTTACAGATTTAAAAAAATGAACCTTGAAGTCCCAATGGACTCTTGGAACGATCTAGAACCAGAAGGACCTTAGAAAGTCACGTAGTGCAGACCTTTCATCGTGTAGGCGAGAAAAATGTGGCCTCGAGAACCTCAGAGACCCAGGCAAGGCCTCGCGGTTCAGTTGATAAGTGGCTTTTGCCACCGCAGGGCTATTTTTATGTGCACCCGCCTGCGTAGGAGGAGTGCCCCACACCGGGACAGCATTCAGTTAGAAAGCTATTGAAGTGGTTTTTGTCCAAACAGTAAAAATAAAATGACCTATCTCTACTCCCAGTACAGTTCTGGAATCTACAGCATCACTATTCATTTATCTTATGATTGACACCTGGAGAGTAAAAAAAGATTTCCATCATTGCAAAGCTGTGACTAACGGGACAGAGTTCCCTGTCCCCACGTGGGCAGGCCCTGCCAGGGTGACCCAGGCCATCGCTGCCGCTGCCCGAGCTTGGGGACTGTTCGGCACACCGAGGGAAGTGTTTCCTCTCTGTTTCTTTTTCTTCTCCTGAAGTTTCTTTGGTCCCAGGTGAGTGATTCTCAGAATCACTGAACCTATAATTGAAAACACTTTATAACCCAAAGCACAACAGGTAGAGAAGTTAATACAGAATGTGTCACCAAGCACGAGAGCCGAGCAGACGCACGCAGCCCGAATGCAGTTTTCCTCCTCTCAAGGCCGTGAGGCAGCCAGTGCGTTAGGTAGCTGCCACCATTCAAACAAGAATCCGAGTACAGGAGATGAAGCCCGGACGCCGTTTTTGATTACAACGTGCTTCTGGGAGGCAGAGAACAGATTAATGGTGTTCGTGAGATCTTTGTGTGAGAGCTGATTTAAACTTCTTCACTTAAGTGAAATTACAATATATATAAAACAGTAACTGAGTTTATCCCCAAATAGTCTTAATAATAATATTTTTAAAGGCCTAGCTGGGGGAGGAAAATGCCATTTAACTAGAAGTGATCAACAGGGACTTTCCAAAGGAAAAAAAATACATTGGTTGTTTTGAATCTTGAGTCAAAAAGGTTGTGGATGAAAACGCAACGGTAGAGCTTTCTCCCGTGGCCGCACTCGTTAGAAATAGGTCGTTGTGCCATCAGCAGGACTTTCTGCTACTTATTTTAGATTCTGTCTCCTTCGATGGCAACTTAAACATTCACCTTTAAAAAAAACCCAGTCACCCCTGTTTTAAAGTCACGAAGAAGCTGCGAACAGGACGGTGGTGTTTAGACTTCAGGAAGTGAACTTGACCCCACCCGATTGAATTGAAACGGCCCCTCCGCTGCTTGCTCCTGAGCCCTGCTCCCCCCCCCCCAACCATTGTCGCCGGTCCATAGTGAGGTCATGGCTGTGCACTCTGATAGCATCACTAACACCTGTCCGAACGGCCCCTGCGGCCCGTGACACTGCCACTCAGCGGCTCCCCACCCTGTCTTCGCAGTGCTGAGTCCGAAAGTGCTGGGCATCGCCGTGGCGCGCTATGACTTCTGCGCTCGGGACATGCGCGAGCTGTCCCTGCTGAAAGGGGACGTGGTGAAGATCTACACGAAGATGAGCGGGAACGGCTGGTGGAGAGGGGAAGTGAATGGCAAGGTGAGCCCTCCCTCTTGGTGTGCTGGTGGGTGAGAGCGCTGCCAGCCCCCGCGGTGGGGCTGCGGAGCAGGCCTCGGCCCCCAGAGCTCCAGTGGTCCCAGCTCCGGTGGTCCCTGCCCATCAGAGGGCCTCAGGGAAAACGCACTGAACGAAGGTGATGGTGGTGCAAACGAAATTCGCTTGGGCGAGTGTGGCAGCTGCTTGTTGGGACAGGGGGTCGAGGGGCATCTTTTGAGTCCTTCGGCCTCAGCTTGCACACTTGCCCACACACCAGAACATCTGTGAGGGCTGCTGGGCTCCGCTGGAAGGACGGGGCTCTGGGCCTCCGTCTGCACGTCCTGTCCCCTTTCACAACAGAAATAGGAACCCTTGAACTCCGGGGTGGTCAAGCCCTGGGGTATACTTCCTTTGCATATTTGTTGGCATGCCAGCCCATGGGAACTTTGTCTCAGCGTATTTCGTTCCTCTGTTTCTGTCACTCGGGCTCTCGGAGAGAGCCTGTTAAGTCATTCTTCTTCACCTACAATGGGCACCAAACTCCCAGTAACCGGGATGTTAAGGAAACAAAATGCTCTGTTTGTAGACCCTCTGGCAGCACCAGGTGCAAAGTCATGTTGCTCTGTTGGTTGCTTGTCTTTTGCAGGTGGGCTGGTTCCCATCCACGTACGTGGAAATGGACGAATAGGCGCTAATCCCGTGTGGCACCCGGCACCAGAAACCCAGAGATGGGGCCAGCCAAAGCTGGCGCAGTGCGGTGACGGAACCGACCTGTTTCCGAAGCTTCATTTCCGGCTATTCCACGTCCTCCCTCCTAAGTCTTAACGTGGGGATCTGAAGTGCTGGTCCTGACAGATGAATGGCTTGCCTAGAGCTGGCCAAGAAGCAGCCGACCAGCTGGGCATTGTCAGGAACCAGGGCGAAGCCAAAACCTTTGTTTCCCAAACACCCTTGCACACACCTTGGCTCACCTTTCTTTCTCCTTTGTCCGGTCAGTCCTCCCGCCACCCGTAAATGTGTACCACGTCTTTCTCCTTACGTGCTATTCACAGGATTCTTCTGTGGCACAAAGAAGCAGAAGTTTAACTTTGTCCCCCTTTCCGGCACAAAGGGAATGAGACCTCCACCCTTCGTGCAGCCCAGTGGGAGCGTCAGCTGGACGCATCTTACACGGCCTCACAGGGTGGCTCATTGCCTGGCAGACACTTATATTTAATTACTCATTTGATATCTGGATCATCTTTGCCAACTGCTTCATAAAAGGACAAAAGTACATAGAAGAGAGTGGCTTCCGGTGAAGTCCTCACGACTGGTGTGACTTCCTGGGGTTCTTTCGGGAGCGTAGCCCCTCACCTGCTGAAGTCCTCGTGGCCAGAATGTTACAGGTGGTTGCAAGGAGGCTGAGTGGGGAGACGCCGCTCACAGAAGCGGGTTAACAGCTATACTGTGCACGGGGCCATTGCACAGGAGCAGCATCTGGGAACACACGCCTTTCCGCACCCCGCGCACGGGGCACGTGTTTTCCTGCGGTGCTGACAGGAGCTCCGGCTGGTAGAGAGCTGAGGCAGGAAAGCGCAGGTGGGTCCCTGGTGCATTTCTGGGACGGGAGGGACACTCGGGCATCCTGGTCTTTCTCGGTGGGGGCCCCCAGCTTCTCGCGGAGGGTCTCCCCATCAGCCAGCCCTTTCCGGGGTGTAGTAACCAAGGGAAGATCAGTTTTCGCAGTGGATTTATTTGACCAAACCTCCACTTTCTATGTGAGGACTCAGAACATGTTCTCCCTGGGGTGCACGGAGTGCCCGGTCCAGTCAGTCAAGTTAAGGCAGTCGCTTGGCCCTTCCCCGATGACGTTGGTTTTCCGCAGCCGAAGTCAGGTCCTGACAAGACGCAGCGAGCGACCGGAGGAAACGGAACGAAGCGTTAGAAGCATCACCTAGATAGATTTTGGATCGTCCCTGAAATGGGGGAGGTGCCACTGCTCACTCCCCAGGCCACTCGAATTCCAGAACCCGACATTCAGCGGCCACCGCCCCTCCCGCCCCCGTAGAGCCCCTGCTGGCTAAGCCTTCCCAAACAGGATCCACGCAGGACCTTTACCTCAGAGTTACGTGAACTGTGATTGTGTCTTAGAGCAATTCCGATGTGCTAAAACCAGTTAAGTTTGTTTTGTACGTGTGTAAACGATCACCGAGGTGAATTTTATCCAGCGCTCTGTCCAGTGGGGCTGCACCCCCGCAGAGCTGTCCCGGAGTGGATTCTGCCTCCGAGTCCTCCCTGTGAACTGTGCCTGGGTGTCGTGTCTGTTCCGTCTGTTTCTATGGAGAGAGCAGCGCCACGCCAACCGAGACACTCCTGTGTAGGGTGTTGTGGCTGCTGGTGTTCCTTTCACTGTTTTTTTAGCCACTAGACCCGCCCCCCCCTGCAGTGGCGTTGGGTCTTCCTGTGCATTTCATGGGCCTGGGTGGGGCTCCAGCAGAAGGTGTTCGAGCCCTTTCTCACCATGTTGCCGATTACACCTTTGTCTGGTTACCACTTTGTACTGGAAATGTGAAATGCTGCGGATTCGTGTCGATTTCTAATACCAAAGACAAGTCAGTGTTTTTCCATGTACTTTGTCTTGCCTGTCTGCAGCCTCGTGTAATATGGTGAGTAGAGTGGTGTTTCACTTTGTAATATTTTGTAAATATGTCAATACAATAAATAGTTACCACTTGCATTAAATCGGTCTCTCCAGAGCTGAAGAGTCTTTTCATCGAACGATTCCATAATTCGACACTCAGTAGGCCCCGCTTAGCCATGGGGGCTGTGCTCCGAGACCCCCAGGGGGTGCCTGAGACTGCAGAGAGCCCCGAACCCAGTATGTGCTTTGGTTTTTCCTGTACACACACACCGAGTTTACTTTATAAATTAGACACGGTAAGAGATGAACAACAACTCATAATAAAATAGAACAATTAACATGATATACTGTGACCAAAGTGGCATTGTTATGTAAAATAAGGGTGACTTGAGCACAGCGCT